>CM037851.1:121427075-121444075 GCA_021234595.1 Delia radicum
TATAACAAACTTGAAACTACGAATTTATATAATACTTTTTGTATATTTTGTATTTGAAATTGATATATCTCTTATAATATATTACACACATGTAGATTTTGCAACTTTGGGCACCCACATTTTAAGAATTAGAAACTTCCCCGATTTTTAATATTTCTTTCCATAGAATGTTATTTTTTAAAAAACAAAAAAAAAAAGCTGGACTAATCAGAGAACTTTTATTTTTTTATTGTTCTCGTTGGGGTCGAAGTAGCAAGTGTTGCAGGGGTCCTTGAAGCGTATATACAGCAAATCTATTGATAATGCCATAGCCTATCAGGATTCCAAAGACCGACCATGCGTGGTTCAGTACCACACCCGGCTAGAGGTGTCCCTGCTTTCGCAGAACATGGCGGATCTAGAGCGGACACTCGATAAAAACCCTTAATCCCCAGTGTTATCTTACCGTGCTCATGGGATGAATAGCACTACGTTAGTGTGTTTTCGAACGGTGGCCTCCAGGACGAGGCGAAACCTGGTTGTATTAGCCCGCTGGTAGCACAGGGCTCTGCTATTATGCGTTCGTTTGTAATCCCTTTTTACCTCTTTATTTATAGATGGATTTGAACAGCCAAAATTTTAATAATGAGCAAGAGAAGACCGACGCAGGTCTATCCTCAACTGGCCAAGAGGTTTTATGCCTAAAGAGCAGTGAGGGTGCAATTGAAACGGTCGGACAAGCAAAGGACATCTTCTGTCCTAACCTTGCCGAGCGTATAGATGTTGGTAATGTGTCTAAGGACCACTCGGGTCCACCTATAGACGCAGATATAAAACACGCTTAAAATGATGGCTGCCCGAAAAGGTAAGACACCAAAGCATTTAAGGTGCTTACAGGTCAACCTTCACCATGCCAAAGCGGCATCGGACATCGCCAACAGAAGGTTCACCACTGGTGCCCTGGATGTTGTATTCATCCAGGAACCATGGGTGCACGACGGAGCCATCAAGGGGCTTAACGCTAATCAAGGTAGGCTGATTTACGATTATCAGCATAGTCGGCCCAGAGCGGCCATCCTTGTTAGAAACAATATAACAATTCTCCCAATTTCAGAATTCGTTTTGGGAGACTTGGTTGCGATTTGGGCAAAGGTGCCCTCCTTATCTGGGGAACATGAGGTAGTACTGGCCTCCGCGTATCTACCTGGCGACTCCAACACGGTACCAACAGCTGAGGTCTCGGCCTTGGTGGAATATTGCCGAATGAGGAACCTTAGTTGGATCCTCTGTTGTGACGCCAACGCACATCACACGATATAGGGAATTACCAACATAAATAAACGTGATGAGTACCTACTCGAATTTATATGTAGTAACAATATAAACATAGTGAATAGGGGTGACGAACCGACTTTCAGGAATTCTATTAGGACAGAGGTCTTGGATCTCACTCTTACTAGTTCTGATATGTCATTTGCCATCTCAAACTGGCATGTATCCAATGAACTGTCTATGTCGGACCATCAACATCTCGTATTTGATGTTGTTAGTGCATTGGACTCATGCCAGGTTTATCGTAATCCCAGACGCACGAACTGGGAGGATTTCCGATACAATTTGGAACGAGATGCAGATGTCTCTAAAGGGCTCATTCTGAGTACTAGAGAGATCGATCATGCGGCATCCGAAATGCAATTGAATCTAACTTCTGCTTTCTTTTTGAGCTGCCCCCAAAAGACCAGGAAGACGAAGAGGGACGTTCCATGGTGGAATGATGGTCTGGAGAAGCTTTAAAAGGAAGCCAGAAGACTGTTCAACAGAGCAAAGGAAACAGGGGACTGGATCACCTATAGGGCCGCACTCACTGAGTACAATAGAGAACTACGCAGATCCAAAAGGACCACGTGGCGCAACTACTGTGAGAAGCCCTGTCACAGGATCATACAAATGGTCTCTGCACTCTTAAGAGGCCGGATGGCTCATACACGGAATCTCCCACTGAAACTTGTAAACTCTTGCTCGATACTCACTTCCCAGGATGCGTTGACAACTGCGGGTCCGCTGTGATTCAGAGAATCCCGAACCTGACAGGTAGGTACGTACGCCTGGCGGTGCAATCTTTCAGGAGAACCGGGTAAAGTGGGCGATAGATGAATTTTCTTCATTTAAATCTCCGGGTCCAGATGGGATCTATCCTTGTCTTTTACAGAGAGGGATGGACTTAATTGTCCCACAAATGGTTAGGATATTTAGATCGCGTCTATTATTCGGACATGTACCGAGACCCCTGGAGTTAGGTTAGAGTGGTCTTTATACCGAAGGCGGGGAAAAAGTCTGAGCAGCTACCCAAGTCCTTCAGACCAATTAGCCTGAGCTCGTTTCTCCTCAAAACAATGGAGAAAGTCTTGGATCAGTATATTAGGGAAACTTACCTCAGACGAAAGCCGATACATGAGCTACAGTTCGCGTATCAACGCGGTAAGTCTACCGAAACTGCTATCCATCATGTTGTCACAACAATAGAACGGGCACTGGAGGCAAAGAACATTGCCCTTTGTGCATTTATTGATATACAGGGCGCTTTTGACAACACGTCCTACGATGCGATTAGGGTATCCATGGCTAGAAAGAGCATTCCTCCAATCATAATTAATTGGACATTGGAGATGCTCCGCTCTAGGATAATCACGTTCGGAATAGGGACTACTTGTAGGACCGTGAATGCGACCAGAGGGTGTCCTCAGGGTGGCGTTTTGTCGCCTTTACTATGGACACTGGTCATTGATGAATTACTCGAGGGTCTGAACGACTTGGGTTTCAGGACCTATGGATACGCCGATGATCTTGTCATTTCCGTTGTGGGCAGGGATGACAGGACCATCTCCGAGCGTATGCAACAGGCTCTGAACTTCACTCTTTCGTGGTGCCGGGAAAAGGGGTTGTCTGACAATCCGTCGAAGACAATCCTGGTACCATTCACGAGAAGGAGAAAACTTAACCTGTCTATGCCGGTCGTTGAGGGCGTAACGGTTGGCTTCTCTAGCAGTGTTAAGTATCTTGGAGTGACTTTTGATAGCCCCCTCACCTGGAACGAACATCTTGACCACGTCTCCAAGAAGGCCACCAGGGCATATTATGCCTGCCAAAGGCTTTTCGGGAGAACATGGGGCCTAAGGCCACAAATGGTCTACTGGTCGTTCAATACTATTGTTAAAACCGATGATCACCCATGCTGCCCTTGCATGGTGGCCAAAAGTTGAACAGAGTAAGGCAAGGGATGCTCTTAAGAGAATCTACCGTCTTGCGTGTGTTGGCATTTCAGGGGCCGGCGGAACTTGCCCGACGGATGCCTTGGGGGTTATGCTGGGGATCCCGCCATTGCATATTTCTGTAATGGAGGCTGCCAGTATGGGTTCCTCTAGACTTAGTGAATTCGGTGGCATGATGGGTGGCGACCTAAGGGGTCACATGAGGATCGCGCGAATCCTAATAGATGACCCGATTTCTAAGGTTGCGGACAAAGTGTCACCGGAGTGGGTCTTTGATAGATATTTTGATGTGTTATTGTTTGACAGAGACATGTGGACCAATCAATCCTGGGAACCGGAAGATGGTTCTCAGGTGTGGTTCACTGATGGCTCTAAGCAGTTGAATGGGAACACGGGTGCGGGGCGTCTTCGGACCAGGCTTCCAGCGTGCCTTACCTATGGGAAAATATCCGTCCATTTTTCAGGCGGAGATTTGGGCCATTTGTGTCTGAGCAGTGGAATGCCTGCGAAGGGGAACTCGCAGATCTCGCATCTACATTCTTTCTGACAGTCAGGCTGCACTGAGGGCCTTAATGGCCTATAAGGTGTCGTCCGGGTTGGTCATGGAATGCATTCAGACTCTCAAAAGGCTCGGTAGAGGCAACTCTCTAACCTTGGGGTGGATTCCTGGTCATGAGGGGCATGAGGGCAACGAGAGGGCAGATTGTCTTGCCAACCGCGGGGCCCGAAAGCCCTTTATTGGTCCTGAACCATTCTGTGGAATACCTGCGGGGTATGTTAGAGAAATGCTCAGGGCATGGAGAGAGTCTGAATTCTCTGGTTACTGGGAAAACTCTCCTGGTCAGCGCCAGGCTAAAAGATTGATCTCTTTTTCCAGTAGGGGGTCGAGGCGACTCTTGTCGCTTGAAAGGGGGGGTTTGAGGACCCTGGCGTCGTACTTAACTGGACACTGTAATCTCAGATACCATCTGCACAAGAAGGGTCAATCGGACACGGATTTGTGTAGGTTTTGCGAGTTGGTTTCTGAGACTTCGGAGCATGTTCTCTGCGAATGTCCCAGGCTTTGTGATAGGAGACTTAGGTTTCTAGGTGATCGATTCATTTCGCCTTCCGACATCGCGAACATTTTGCCTAATAGGATAATTGGCTTTATAGGTAGCTTGAATCTGTAGGTAACCTTAGGCAGCACAAAAGACCTACATTGGTCGCGGTGCATAGTGCCTTCCGATCTAATCTATCTAATCTAATTGTTCTCGTTCTAAATTGGGAAAGTGTAACACTGTACGCTGGATTCGAATATTTTATTTTAATATGTAAGTACTTACCGCAGCCTAAATATAATCCAAATAATAAAACCAACAACTTTTAAGTTGTAATTGTTAAAAATGCAAACATTTTATTTATGCATATACATAGTTTTTTTTTTACCCTGTTTAATCAAATTCAATTCTTAACTATTAGTTTATATATATTTAATTTATTAATACATATTTTATAGAGAAAAAAAATTATGCATATAAAATAACTAAATTAATATTAAATTGGTCACAAAAATTACAAGAATCTTAGGAAGATTTTCAATGTTGAATTAATGTAAATTATGTATAAGAAGTACATTAGAGCGGCATTTTTTCCAACTTTCGATTTTTATCAATTATTGTAGAAATAGGTCTAAAAGTTAGGTGGTGCGAATTTGAGAAATATCGTATATAATTTACCAGTGGCGCCCCGCGAACAAAGTTTTTGATATTTGAACAGTTTTCTTAAATTACTTTAATGAAAATATCTCTTGCGACACATAATTTCTAATTAATTTCGGCATGCTACACACAACAAAATCGTTGCCAAGTAATTAGAAGCATTTCAACTAATAAAGTTTATTTACAAAAATTATGTGAAAACTAGTAGCAATTTACCAAGTTCTATCTTGGTTTTACTTAATGTTTGAATAATTAATGTGAAGAAACGTTAGTAGTGGACATGCTCTTAATTACTTTTCAACGATTTTTTTTCTGTGTAAGCACGAATATTTACAAAATATTTTTTTCAAATCAGACTAACAGTTTTCGAGCTATTGCGACTTAATTTTTACCAAAAATTTAGTTTTTTCCTCCATTCTATAAATTTTTTAAAAATTATTTTTGCAATATAAAAGGAGACAAACATGTTAAAGGATAACTTGTAAATTTACCTACAAATATCTCGGAAAAACAGAAAATTTACATAGTAAAATTGATTATTGAAGGAATATTTACTTTTACTTTTGATTTTCGTTAATTAATGTTTTGATTGTTGCAGCACTAGGTACAATAGTTTTGTGGTGCAAAATTTTTGAAAATCGGATTACTTTACCCTAGGCGAACTGCGCACAAACCATATGATAAGGGAAAAAATTTAATTAATTTTAAAAAAAAAAATTTTATGATACATCATTTGATTACATTTCATATTTGATTACATTTCATACATCAATGAGAGCATGTTTTGTGTAGTATTTGAGTGCAAAAACAAAAAATTCTAAAATAATTTTTAAAAAATTCGAAAGAAAAGAGGAAAAAGAAGCAAATTTTTGTGAAAATGAAATTGCTATATCTCGAAAACCATTAGGCCGATTTTTAAAACTTAAAAATATTTGTGTTCAGCATGCCAAAATTAATAAAAATGTATGTTCCGCGTGACATATTTTATTAATATTAATAATATTAATATTATTTTCAAATATCGAAAATTTTTGTTAGCTGGGTGCCACGGGTTAAAACTATCCGATTTTTGTCAAATTTGCACCAAACAACTTTTCGACCTAATACTAAAATAATCTGAATAATAATTTGAAATTTAAAAAAAAAAAAGTTTTTTTTTTCATACTAAAAAATGCCGCTATAAAGTGCATATGTGTACTACTTATATTGTAGGCTAAACCAAATACCTATAATAAAATCGAAATTTATGACAAAAAGTGGTTCGAACCGAAAGTGTTGCCAATTAACAGGGAATTTACGCAGAGAAGTTAATCTACTAAAATATGATTACACCATTTTTTTAATATTTTTTATTAATTGTTAATCCATTTTTTTATTTATCGCACTACTAACTGTGTGAAACTCTGTGTTTTGATATAATTTCGGTTGGCAACGCTAAAAAACATACATACAAAGTAAGGTGAAAACTAACTTTAGTACTCTGCCACAAAAAAATGTTTGCGCTATCGACAACATTTTAGCTATTGCCGACATTTTCTTTACTGGATTGCTATTGGCGCCACCTTGGTGTTTGAAACTGAAAAAGATAATCTTTTAGCTGACAAATTTAACTTTAACTGTCAAAAAAAGACATATGAAAATTTAAAAGGTGGATTAACTTTAATCAAGTAGATTAATTTCGCTGCTTAAACTCCCCATATACAAGCATTATTATGGATGAAGAATTTCAATTTGATTTTTTTAATGTATTTTTTTTGTTTTGTATGCCTAACAACTTCTTTAAAAGCTATTTAAGCTTTTATTTTACTTCAAGGGATTGTATTATAACAATTAATAGAAACAAAATTAGGGAAAATTCTATGCCTAAATAGTTTTTAAAAAAGTGTTTATGGAAAATCATCCTCCAAATAATCAAATTACAATGCTCCTTTCTTATGACAAGCATATGATAAATTCATCGATGGAAATGCTTAATTTGAAGCTCTTTTGGATCCATATATTTTTGATGGGTATTAAATTTAAAAGTCATTGCTTACAATAAAAATTATTACAAATTTATTTAAATAAAAAAAACAACGTTAAGTATTATATAAATTTTTTTTTAAATTTATCATTTACAGCTAGTTAATATCACTCTTTTAACTTTGTCTAATTGGTTTGAATAAAAAATTATTAAATAGATATTTATAAGTTTAAGTATTTAAATAAGAATATGTAAAGAAATAAAATGTTTAAGTATTTAAGTTTAAATGTTTATTGTAAGAGATTAACTGAGGTAATGAATTTATGGTCTTTATGTATATTATATTTGTGTTAATATTAAAAGGATCAAT
Organism: Delia radicum; assembly: GCA_021234595.1. NCBI lineage: Eukaryota > Metazoa > Arthropoda > Insecta > Diptera > Anthomyiidae > Delia > Delia radicum. The sequence goes on from CM037851.1 coordinate 121,434,357, forward strand.
AAATAAACAAAATGTTTATTGTTGCTAAAGCTTTTGTGTAGGTAAAAAATAAAATTATATACTATAGACTGCATTTACATTAGCACGAAATACGGTTTAAACTAGATTTTTGGTATCTGGTTCGCCAGTCATTTTATTCACAACCATATAATCGAAATCTAGTTAAAGCTGGATTTCGATGGTTAGTGTAAATGCAGCTTATGACCATTAACTTATATATGAGGTATTCCAAACCAACTGCCAACAGCTACAGTATTTTAGCCTACTGGATGGCGTCCACCGATTTCTATGAAATCTGGGTATATCAAATAGGAGATACAATTTGTAAGTTCTTGCATTTAGGGATAAAGAAACAAAAATAGAATATGTCAGATTTTGATTTTTTACGATTTTGCATACTTCTTTCTACAAATTAATTATAGGCGTATTACAGGAGTAATTGACTAAAATTTCTTAAAAAAAAATGTTGAAGCAAACGGTTTAGAATCAAATTTTAGCCGCTAGATTTGAGGACATATTTTATTGCCACCAATTTAATGCACATCCTAATTAACCGTTAATTGAATTCTATAGAAACTCAACAAAATTTCAAATGAGTTATGTTTTATAAGTAGGGGATTAGGGATTTTCCGTCCCGGGAGTCTATGCATTTTTCTGTTCCCGCAATCTCGGAAATTTGGTTCGGTAATCCCGGAAGTTTTAAGAATATATTAAGATGGCTCACAAGAGGTGTACTAAATGTTGTATGTGTTGTATAGTCATATCGAAAATAGAGATGGCAAAATTTTATTTTAAAATAAACAACAATAGATAATAGTACGATACAGCATTTGAACCTTTATTTAGTGTACTATGTTCAAGAGTGCTAACACAGAGAAGACCCAACATAAAAAACCGAATATCTTCGTCAAATTGAAAATAATATTTAACTATCGCTAGTTTTACAATACAACATTTGAAACACCTTTTGAATACCTTTATTTTCAGACAAAGAAGTTAAATATTATAGTTGTAATGATTGTAATTACTACATCGCAACAATTAACTTCGCCGTTTATCTTATATGGGAGGTATCCCGGGCCTGCAGACCTTAATAAACTTCGAATATGTTGTGGATAATAACAATTTAAGGGACCCGTGTTTTTTTAGCTGCCCAATCTCATGTTAAGGTGTTATAAATTGGCGTCAAAAATTACACCATTTAATGTTTTTTCGGTGATTTCGCTATATTAGAAGTAAGTATTAGGTTATTCAATCGGATTAATCGTTACTCGAACAATTATTCGAGTAAATTAAAATTACCAATTTTAATCGAGTAAATACAAATTTATTCTATTACCGTTCTGATTTTATAAAAATAAATTAAATTGTTCGTATTTTTTCATAAAATATATAGCCATTTTTTTAAATTTAAATTAATAGTTGATAAAATTCTTTTCGGAACTCTTAATTTTGTATTTTTTTCGTGTGTTTTTATGCGTTGTTAAGGAAAAATTAATGAAACAAAATTATTAATATTATTCGAGTTACTGGAGTAATTTTAAAATCTTACTCGATTAATCGAGTAAGTTAGAAACCTTAAAATCCAGTTACTCGTTTACGCAAACAAAACCAAAACCGAGTTATTTGAATCCCATAGTAACTGTAGACAAATTTGGTATCAAATAAATGGTTTTTTGAAGGCACATTCACTTGTGTACAAATTGTGCCAAAGACTTTATAGTATTTCTGTTATTCAAACAATTTGTTTGAGTAAAATTAAAATTTGTCCAAAACACCGTTTTTGATCAATCTCTTCGGTCGGACTCAATTGAGTGTTCCTTTCTATTTTGCACTTAAATATTTTTTGCATAAATCTATATCTTTTTTCTTAAATCCCATCTGTAGCGTAGAGTACTCTAGTGTTGTGAATCCACCTTCAACGTTTTTCATACTTATTTCTTTTTAGTAAAACTATAAGATTTAAAGAAATTGCTGTTATAAAATAATTTCTCTCAGACTTAAGAAAACTGAAAAGTTTGAGAAAAACCACAAATTTAAAATGGAGACTTACGGTCTGTTTTTACAATACGTGTATAATTTCAGACGAACGTGTGGCACCCTAACGAATACGTAAGGAAATGAGTTTTTATAATTCGTTCGCCTGACTTACGTTTGAGTACGTAAAGCGTTATGTTATGTCAAACAGTAGAGATTACCATGACATTGCTTTTCGGTTTTTGTTAGTTTATTTCATATACAAATAACTCATTTTCGTTGCTAGATGGCAACCCAACACCATAATTGAAATATAAACAAAAACAGCTGATTTTTGCTTAAAAAAAATTAATTCATTTTGTTAGAAAACAATAAGAGTGGATATAAAAATATAATTTGTATAAAAAAAAAAACAAAAACATTTACAACTAAAAATGTAAATAAATATAAATGAAAATAAAAATCATTATTCTTTTTTTATTACAATTTTTTGTTAAAAAGTATTACAGTAAAACCCGGTTAAGATGAACTCCGAGGGACCAAATAAATTAGTTCGTCTTAAGCGAGGTTCGTATTAAGCGTTATTTTTAACGATAAAAAATATGTAATTATTAAAACAAAAACAAGATTTTTACATAAATAAAAAAAAAAATTAGCATTTCATCCACAATTAAAAATTCAATTAAAATTCTTCATTTAAAACAAAAAAATATGTTATTTTTTTCTGAATGACTGAATTAACGATTTCATTCGTTATAAGTTTTTCTATTGCCAAAATATGATTGTCAGCTTCTTCGGCACACGATTTTGTTCGAATATATTACTTGACAAATTTTCAAAATCGGCAGGATTAACAATTTCCAATATTTCTTCACCTGATAAAGTTTGTGACGTTAAAACATTAGCACCTATATCTAGAAAGTCATCCACGGATATGAAATTCATATTATTTCTTTCCCATTAAACGGATAAAGAGTGTACTAAACATGGTAATTTGTATGAAAACGAGTTTTTGGGACTGCTTAAAACAGTTCGTAATAACCGAGGGTTCGTATTAACCGAGTTCGTATTATAAGATGTATTTTATATGAAAATGTTTGCCCAAAACGTCGGGACTTTTAAATTAGTATTAACCGAGGGTTCGTCTAAACCGAGTTTTACTGTATTTATTTTTTTAATATTAAATTGTGTTGCCTTTTTTCTTTGACGAATACTTTTTTGTGAACGTCTGTTTTTGACGTTTGTGACGTTTCAAATCGCATTGTGGAAACCAAAAAAAGAGACGAAAACGACAACTCCTACGTTTTCACTCAATTCAAAGTGACATTTGCGATACAAAACCCCAAAATGAATTTCTTCACTCATTTACACGAATTTTTTTGAGTGACACGTCTTACAAAAACAGACAGTTAATTTTTTAAAAAAATCTCAGGTTATGTAACATATTTGCATACAACAAATATGAATTTCTATGAATAATTGTATAATTTATTATTCGAGCGGAAACCAGAAGATTTCCAAAAAAAATTCCCGCTTCCCGGGAAACCAAAAAGTCGGGATTTCGAATTCATTACTTATAAGGTAATACTTAGTGTAACATTAATTTGACATTAATTAGACCTACCCGTATTGAGGACGTGCAATTTACAAGGATCTAAACAAGGCCTAATATTAAATCTACGGATGAGATGGGATTCTTTAAATGGGTGAGATTGAGCCCCTATGAAGGGGACTTGTTCATTAATTTTGTCTCCTTATTTAGAAAAGATCTGCAGTTCCTACATGACAGTTATTTGTGTAGCAATGGGGTTGCAGTTATTTTAACTGCAATTTCAGTTGTTCTTCTTGGAAAAAACATTTTTCATGTTTTCGAGGGTTGTTTTTTCAAACAACCTTCCAAAATTACAGCATTTTGGTAGCAGTTATTTTATGCAGTTGTTTCAGCTATTTAACAAAGTGTGTGCGTAAATTTTTTCGAAAAAAACTTGATTACAACGATGTTCTAGTAAAGGAATATGAGAAGAATGTTTGTTTCTTAAGATCAGTCATGAAACGAAAACGGAAGAAGATGCGTCACGTCGTAAGTGAAAACGTTTCTCCTGTAATTTTTATTAAATAAATAAAATATAAAAGTCAGTTTTACGATAGAAAATAAATAAATTTACTTTAATATTATTAAATATTGTATTTCTTTCCTTTCAGCTCTTCAATAATTCAATCTTAAGTGAATCTGATGCAAGTAAATCAAAAAGCAATATTACATCACGCAGACAGACATGTGGCAAAAATAATTTGGAAAAATATAATAAAAACGTAAATAGTTAAAGTGATATTTTGTGCGAAAATAGTACCCCAACAGTGTAGTTTATGACAATAAACTCAAGTTGAGAATATTTTAAAAATGTGTTTTTTTTTAATTAATATTAATCTGGTAACGAGCATTTACAGTTGGTTTTACTGCATTCGACAATTAATTTGAACGATTAAAATTGCAGGTAATTTAAATACAAATGTAGTGCATACATTTTCAACTGCAAATTGAGTTGTTTTGACTTTCATCATATATTCCAATTCAATCGAAATTGGTGGGTGACACCGGGAATACTTTCCCTATTTGATAATTTACATATTTAAGACATTTTATTAAGCTTGAAAATTAATGTATATAGCCTCATGTGCAAATAGATTTATGTATAAAACCCAGTTAACAATTATTTAAGTGTACATCATTTGTTTCATAGCACAGTGAGTAACAGTAAATGTTATACAGAGAAAACTAATTCAGTATGACAACCGAATTTCTTGCCAACCGTATGATTTAGTTGCAGCCACTGAATTATTTGGTTGGTGAAAATTTCTGTAGTAACAATGAATCTGTGTTCTGTGTGTAGTCTACAGACTCCAAAACCAGTCTTCTATAACTAATGTAAGAACATTTTAACTTTTTAAAAAAAAACTCCATTTAGGATATTTACAGTTTTAGATTTTCATGCATCCATAACATCCTGTTTGAACAAAAAATAAAATATATATATGGGAAAAACTATTGTAAAATGACACTGCATGGTTAATATATTTAATAAAAATCACATTTGTCTAGAGTTGAAAAAGTGAAAATTTTGCTATAGGTTTATGATCTTGGAAATTCAATATATAAGGTACCTAAATACACAAATTTGAGTTTAAAAACTCGATAATGAAATAAATTGTTTTCAATATTACCAAAAAATGATTTCGTATAAAACCACTCAAAACTTTTACGCAAAACACAAACGAATGGTACTAAGTTTTTGATAACCAATTTTCTTAACAAATGCGACGCTTTCTTATTAGAAGTTCAAAGTTCATTCGATTTACTTTATGCGAGCTTCTTTAATTTGAAATAATAAAAACAATTTTACATTTTCACTACAATTTTTAATGTGAAAGTGAATTCTTTGTCAGTGGTAAAGAAACATGTTATTAAGGTCCGTTTCATATTTATAACCCATGTATGAAATCATACTTTGCAGTTCTATAAAATTTTAAAAAATCAAGTTAACTTACATTTTGGGTATGAATTGGCAGAATGTTAGTTATCAAAATACTTATGTATTTCTGAAGGACTTTTTTCCTCCAGTTTCCTAATAAGATAAGATTTTTTTTTTTGTTTTTCCACAATTTTTAGCGACTTTTTATAACCAGTATTTATTAGAAAAATGCCAAAAGGAACCAAAAAGGACAAATTTTCGCTTTTCGATGTCCCAAATTTCCCAAATTTTTTTTTAATGCTAAGGAAAATTATGGAACAAAGAAGAGAAGAGGAAGAAATTCAAGTTGTCGAATCGCTATGCACACAGGATTTTAAACGCTGCAAGTAATTCCAAGGACTTTATATAAATTCCTTGGTGATTCTACCCTAAGCTGCAGAGAGATCAGTGCCCTAATTTCCCCTTCTGTGAGCAAATCAACAGTTTGGAGTGCATCCGAAAATATTCTTCGAAGTAAAATCAACGTAGTTCCGTGACTTTTGGAAAACCACTAAATCACACGTATGGAATTCGCAGAGTTAAACATGAGTTAAACGCGATGTGCCAAAATTACAATATCCTTTTGGACCTGACGGGAAAAAACCCACCATTGGCACTACCTACGTAAAAAAAAAACGAAACTTCTCACTTTGCAATTTTGGTGGCGGTAAAGTCATGATGTGGGGTGAGTTTTCTTTAGCAGGTACGCTGGAAATTCAGTTTACATCATCAAGATTATCTATACTGCAGTATTGCAATGCAGTTTGGTGCCAGTTTTCGGGACCACCCCAGCTTAAACTGGATTTTCATGCAATAATTCATATAAGCAAAGGAAAAAAAACTCGTACACTCATCAGTTAGCTCAAAAGTCTGTTAAACGGTTCAGTTCAGCAAATATTTTCTCTGTTGTTATAGTTTAAATCAGTTATTGTCATGCATTATTTTCAGCTTAATACCACACTTAGAATACTATGTAGGTAAAGACCATTGCAAATGTAGTTAAAAACAAATTAAATTGCACTTAAAGAAAGGACGACTTACATTTCAGTAAATTCAACTAACATTGTCATGTGTTTTTTTTAAGTTCAAACAATGACTAACAATTGTAGTAAAAATTAGCCACATGTTAGTAAAAAATAAAAAAAGATTATTTTTTTTATTTTTTAAATAACAAAAAACAACTGTAAAAAATTAATGTAAAATCATAAAACTGTCATTTTATGTGGTTTGTTTTTTTAAATGAACTACAAGGTTAGTAAAAAATTGAATTTGTTCTTCAAATGACTGACATTTACATTAAAAATAAAGAAACTGTATTACAACCCAAACAAATAAATATTTTTAAAAGCAGAAGTTCCCTGAGTGCACTAAAATTCCTTAATAAAACTCCAAATTTAATCTTATTCAAAACACTTTATTTGAATAACAAAAATACTTGAATGTCTTTGGGCATAATTTGTGCACTAGTTTATTTATCTTCAAAAACCTTTCATTTGATACCAAATTTGTCTATAGTTACTTTTAATAGAACGAAATAAACCGAAAAAACCTAAAATTGGGTAATTGACCCCACTGAGTGAAGCCTAATCATGAGATTGGGCAGCTACAAAAAATACCGGTCCCTTAGATTTTTATTCTCTACAACATATCCGAAGTTCATTAAGATCTTCCTGTCCAGGACGGTATATGTCCTTCGTTAGTTAATTTAAGTTATAATTCAGACTAGATAGTAAAACACGTGTTTTGCCAAAACAAGTGAAATATAATTAACAATTGTTCTAATGGAATAACGAGCATAAATACGTGTTTTGGCAAAACACGTGTTTTGCTATCTACCATAACTACAACTGTCAACTCTGATTTTGTTGTTCTAAAATTTAGGTCATCTAAATTTAGTAGACTGCGATTCTCAACTTCATTGAAAATTCTGCTGGCGAATATTCCGCTACTATTTCCTGTTGTTGTAGCTGAATTTTCAAATATTTGTTCGGACTTTTTTATGAGTGTAAGTGTTATGCCAATGAGAGGAAATTTCGCACCATTAAAAGCTAAGATCTTACATTTAACATATTGCTCAAATTTGGACTTAAGCGTATTACATAACTTAATCAGTTCTAGGCATAAAAGATTAAATATTAATGGTGGTCAAATTGACTATTAAAAAGTTGAAAATGCTCTTTTTCTTTAAAAAATCTTTATTTGTTTATAAATCTGAAACTCGGAGAATAATACGGGTTTTGAAAAAATCCTTTTCCGCGACATAGCTCTTATAGTTTCGAAATTTTGTTCAATAGTATTTGTAACCAACAAAACAAACATTTATTACCAACTGCCAAAATTAAATAAACTTGATTAGCTTAAATTTTATAAAGCAGCAAATTATAACTTCCTACATGAGCTATCCATATGAAACAGACGTTATAAGCATCGATTTTGCAATTTCTGAAAATATTTAATTGAATACAGTGTGGTTTGGATATTAAATCATGAAATTAGCATAAAGGATTCATTCTTAGGAATTTAGATTCAGTTTTGATATATTTTATTTTCCACATATTTGCCAACAATGTTGATTATAAAACAAATGAATGTAAGTTTTAAAGGAGGCGGAAAACGCCAGCGTCTAATATTGTTTTCTGGTATATAAATAAAAAGGTATAAATTGCAATTACATCTTAAAACATAAAATTTAATTAAAAATATTCTTAAATTAATTATTAACAAATATTTTGTCTAATTGTTTATTAGGAAGTAGTTATGTAATACAACATTTTTGGCATTTATTATATCTTTTTTTTATTTCATTAACACAATCTATTTATAGTTTTTATAAATAATCTCTTTTCATTTACTTAAAATTTTAATTTTATGTAATTATTCTAAAGCCTCTACACGGTTCATGTCATTTATTAGATACAATGTTATCGCATTCAATACGCCAAGGCAAAAACATATTTTATTCTATTATTATAATACATTATTAAACAAAAAATAACTTACACAAATTATAAAAAAAAATATATATCGCACACCTAGTTCAAAAGTGACTCAACTCAAAATTTTTCATTTTTCAGAAATCGAAAAAAAATATTTGCATCTTTATACCAATTGAAACATAAAGAAAGACATACTATTTTTTAGCAACAGTTAACAACATCAAAATACACTGATATTTTTTTATAGATAAGCAAGTGTATTGTGCATAGTTTAAGTACATAAACCCGAAAAATTAAAATTTTGAGTTGAGTCACTTTTGAACTGGGTGTGCGATATATCGTCGCTACTCAATCAAAATGATGTATATACTTTCGAGAAGTCTGAAAATCAACTTAAATCCCACATCTGTAATGTTTTTTTGTTTTTTTACCAAAAACTAAAATAAAGCGGTTTTAGAATTCCACGAAGCAGCGACGATATTAAAATCCAATTAGCCTTTTCCGCACTTTACAGCTAAAAGTTTGGTCATCTCAACCCCCATACAATCCTAAAAAAAAACTTACACTTTCCTCCCTCAGGGTGAATATTGACCCACACAAAAAAAACATTAATTGCGCATAAAAACATGATTTTTGTTAAAATAGAAAAAGGTATTACATTATTGAGATTATGTTTTATACATACAAAAAGAAAAAAAACTTGATAACATGTATATCAAATCTACACTGAGAAAATTAATATAAAGGCACTGTAGTTTGAAACTGGAAAATATGAAAGTTAATATGGAACTTCTTAACTACTGGGCCGAATGGAACGAAACGTATCGGTAATTACAGAATAGGAGTTAGACTTTTAAAAGAATAATCTTATAGTCACCCTGTCTTTATACTGGAAAGGACACAGGATGGCAACGCACGCCGTCTCAAGAGTATTAAATATTTTGCAGATATTCTCTTCATTACTAATGGACCAACCTTTATCAATTTAGGGCAATTTAAAGTCTATTTGCCAATAATAAGAATATAGTGCTATGTTATCTTTTGTTTAGCCCTAATAAGCCTATAGCTGCCATATGGTGTTGCATTTTGTTTCATCTAGGCGATATTTCCTGTTTGAAAAAAATCAGCCTGGGCGAATATGGGTTAAGATCAAAAACTCAAATTTATTGTACAATTTTTGTCAGATCTCGGTAGGGTAGCCAGATATTGAATTGGCAAAAAAGTACATCAAAGAAAAAAAAAGCAGTACAATTAATAAAAAAAAGGTACATTTGTATTTTTATTGAAAACGTCCTTA
>CM037851.1:121444175-121465905 GCA_021234595.1 Delia radicum
ATTTTGTTAAACACAAAAAACGTCGCAACATCAAATGGTATAATTGCATTAATATTCAAGAGGGGTTATATAAATTTATTTTCACGTTATAATAATGTATTATAAATAAGTAATTGTATTTTTAAGTGAACTTTATATACGTGTCTACAACCAAGCATGTTGTTCTATTTTAATAAAGAAAAAAAAGATGTAATTGGCACTACTGAAACAAAAATGTATTTGTATCAGGGATGTTAAATGGAGTTTTCAATTTTGTACCAACATCCAAAAAAAATTGTACTTTTTGGACGTTGACGGTACCATTTTTTTTAAATTTATTAAAACAACAAAAAAAAAATACATAAAAATTCTCTTGTACAGAAAAAAACAAAACCTTCCAATAACATACATTATATGTATGAATAAAATAAGGCATAAAAAAGTCTTATGAATATATGAGACCAAATCATGGAATTATTTGTTTAGTTAATAAACTATTTGGAATTTCTACATCATAGCAGCATAAATTTGTCGCTCTTAACCAATTCTTAGTCTGTATGAGACTTGATAATGTTGGCTAATGTAGTCTGTTTCTTTCCTTAGTTTTTATTATATTTTGAAAAGAAAAAAACTCTTTCCACATTTGCAGACCAGTGTGGAATGGATAAAATTCCAGCAACGACTAGAAATGTCTGGAAACATATTGACATTCAGTTCATTTTGAAAATTAGCTACTACCGACCAAAAACTACAAACGTTTTAATTTTTTAACGACTTCAGTTAAAAAAATTTTAGTTTTTACTCTGGCTCAAGTAATATTTTTACTAAGAAGACAAGAATGGAGCAAAATTAATGATTAATCGGTTTTTTGTTAAAGTTCTGCCTATTATGGAGGCTATAACTTTTCTAAAACATTGGGTTCTGATGAGATCTTTAACCAGATCGAAATACTAGTATTAACCTAGCTAATATGTTTGATTTGCTTTATTTTTGTAAATATACGGAGGTTGAGAGCTCGTTCTAAATTAAACATATATAAGATTGTGTGAAATTTTCTTTCATTTCTTTAACAATAATTTAATTTTCGTTTGAGTTTGAATTTTAACGTCTTTTTCAGACAATTGCAGTTAATACTATAATTAATATGCAATTTTATTTAATTTAATTGTGAAAGGCGTGGTAGAGAAGAATGAGTGTATTTTCTAAAAATCATAACTACATTGCAAATATTCAATTTTTTCTGAATCAGACTGCGCAGTTTCTGGTATTGAACGTTCGTCAGTGACCCTGTTTTTTTGAATTTTTGAATAATGTAGTATTTGTTATGTTTTTATTTGTTCGATTGCGTCTATATGAAATTTTTCTGTGCAATCACTGACCGTGGTATAGATAAACTGATTTCTAATGCCACATGCACTCGCACTACACGTTAGACAGATCGCTTTAGCCCTCTGAGCTATAGTTAGGTCGAGTTTTGTTGTGATTAAAACTAGTTTTATTCAATACACGGTGTTTTTGTTCTTGCATACATAATCTCAGAAGTACAACTCCAACAACACAACAGTTCTATTTTTAGAAACTCACCTCACTCTAATGTCCACTGTTTTCCCATATGTTATAAGTGATGCCATATCTATATATCAATTTTCACTTCTTCAGAATTTTAATAAATTCAAAATAAAAGTGAAGTTGGCTGCAACAAGTGTCAATATATGTAAGAGCTGCCAGATAAATTTTGTAAAAAATCGTAAATTTTTAATCGATATTAAAAAAAAATTGCCAACTTTATTCTTCAAAATCCTTAAAATGATGATAAATCGTAAAATCTGGCGGATATAGTCGCATATATTTTAAGAGCTCATTACATAAAACGAATAAATGCAATGAAAAAGGACACAATAACAATTTGTTTGCTATACTAAAAATTCAAAAAGGGGAAAAATTAAAAATTTTTAAATTGTACCAAATGAGTCGCGGTAGTACCACGGTACTTTAGAAGGTCAAAATGTACCAAAAAAAGTACAATTGTACCAACTTTAACATCCCTGATTTGTATAAAATATATTTTTAAATTGAATCGTGATCAGCTGTTTACTATGCTGCTGTCGTTTCCAAAATAATAAGTAGCTGACCACACGACGACGATTGCAGTCAACGGCATTTGCAGTCGTGTAGCTCTGCAGTCTGCTGTGGTCTATGTGTTTATAGCATGATAATTAGAATCAAAATATGATAATTTTTTGTCCATAATCATCTTCAATCATACCTTTTCTCTGCATGTAGGTGCACTCCGGGTAAGCCCGGCTTTAGCCGGCTTGTATAATATAATTGGCTTAATTCGTGATAACATTAAGTTAAGGGATTATTTCTTTAAATGTAGTCACAACATTAAATTTATTTTTTAAATATGTTGTGTATTAATGTTGACATTAAACTAAAGACATACTCTTTAAAATGATGAAAAATCATTAAGTTGGAAATATAAAAATGTAAGTGTTGTATCGTTAGTACATGCCCTTAAATAACATTTTTTAACCAAAATCAATATAACAATATAACAAAAACAACAATATTTTTTTTATTAAACATTAGCTTAAAATTAAAGATATTTTCTTTAATATTATAAATAACTTTAAGTAGAATAATAAAAAAATATTATAGCAATAAAACCAAGGCAATATATTCAGTAAATCGATTAACCACAAAGTATCATAAATTACTACAAAATAAATTTTAGTAAATGCATACTTAAATAAAAATATTTAAAACGTCCCTAATTTTTAATACAAAATTAAAAAAATAAAGACTTTTTCTCATATTCCGTTCCAAGTATTTACTTACTAAACTTAAAGAAATCTTTAATAATATGAAATAATCACACCTTTGTTTTGACGACAAATTTCTTTACTACTACTAAAAAATAATAATAAAACACAAAACAGAAACAGTTTACTTAAAATAAAGAAGTTTATCATTAAAGCAAAGGAAGCCATACTCGCCTTTATTATTTATTTCCTAAAAAATCTCTTACACAAAAAAAAAAATCTTTTTATTAAAGATTTATTATAAATGCATAATAAATCTTTAAAAAAAAAAAAGATTTTTTTTTTGTAAGAGATGAAGTAGGAGCAATTCAATTAAATATGTTCCTTGTTATAAAAGAGTGTATTGTATAAAAAAAGAAATTTTATTAAAAAGAACCTTTTATAAAAAAATAACTTTAAAAAAAAAAAAATTATAAAAGAAAGTACATTTTATTAACCTTTAGTAAAAAAGTGAACTTTTAAAAAAGTACGTTTTATAAAAAAAATAACCTTTTATAAAAAAAGTACCTTTTATAAAAAAAATACTTTTTATAAAAAAGTACCTTTTATAAAAAAGTACCTTTTATAAAAAAGTACCTTTTATAAAAAAGCACCTTTTATAAAAAAGTACCTTTTATAAAAAAGTACCTTTTATAAAAAGTACCTGTTATAAAAAAGTACCTTTTATAAAAAAGTATCTTTTATAAAAAAGTACCTTTTATAAAAAAGTACATTTTGCAAAAAGTATCTTTTATAAAAAAAGTACCTTTTATAAAATAAGTACCTTTTTATAAAAAAGTACATTTTATAAAATGTTTTTTAAAAAAAAAAAAAACATTTTATTAACCTTTAGTAAAAAAGTACGTTTTATAAAAAATAACCCTTTATAAAAAAAAAGCTTTTATAAGAAAAAATACTTTTTATAAAAAAGTACCTTTTATAAAAAAGAATCTTTTGTAAAAAAGTATCTCTTATAAAAAAAAAACTTTTTATAAAAAAGTACCTTTTATGAAAAAGTACCTTTTATAAAAAGTAACTTTTATAAAAAAGTACCTTTTATAAAAAAGCTCCTTTTATAAAAAAAGTACCTTTAATAAAAAGTACCTTTTGTAAAAAAATACTTTTTATAAAAAAGTACCTTTTATAAAAAAGTACCTTTTATAAAAAAAGTACCTTTTATAAAAAAAATACTTTTTATAAAAAAAGTACCTTTTATAAAAAAGTATCTTTTATAAAAAAAGTACCTTTTATAAAAAAAGTACCTTTTTATAAAAAAGTACATTTATAAAAAAAACAATTTATTAACCTTTAGTAAAAAAGTGAACTTTTAAAAAAGTACGTTTCATAAAAAATAACCCTTTATAAAAAAGTACCTTTATAAAAAAGTAGCTTTTATAAAAAAATACTTTTTATAAAAAAGTACCTTTTATATAAAAGTACCTTTTATAAAAAAGTATCTTTTATAAATAAGTACATTTTATAAAAAAGTACCTTTTATAAAAAAGTACCTTTTATAAAAAGTACCTTTTGTAGAAAAGTACCTTTTATAAAAAAGTATCTTTTTATAAAAAAGTACCTTTAAAAAAAAGTTTATAAAAAAGTACATTTTAAAAAGTACACTTTAGTAAAAAAGTGAACTTTTAAAAAAGTACGTTTTATAAAAAAAGTACCTTTTATAAAAAAATATCTTTTATCAAAAAAATACGTTTTATAAAAAAGTACCTTTTATGAAAAAGTACCGTTTATAAAAAAAGTACCTTTTGTAAAAAAGTATCTTTTATAAAAAAATACCTTTAAAAAAAAAAACATTTTATAAAAAAGTACATTTTATTAACCTTTAGTAAAAAAGTGAACTTTAAAAAAGTACGGTTTATAAAAAATAACCTTTTATAAAAAAGTACTTTTTATAAAAAAAAATACTTTTTATAAAAAAGTACCTTCTATAAAAAACTACCTTTTGTAAAAAAGTACCTTTTATAAAAAAGTACCTTCTTATAAAAAAGGACCTTTAACAAAAAAAACATTTTATAAAAAAGTACATTTTATTAACCTTTAGTAAAAAAGTGAACTTTTAAAAAAGTACGGTTTATAAGAAATAACCTTTTATAAAAAAAGTACCTTTTATAAAAAAAGAAACTTCTATAAAAAAGTAGTATTTAATAACTTTTAATGTGTTATTTATTATTTAGAAATTATTTTAATAAAATATTGAAAAAAAAATAAATAAAAAAGAGTTTTCTTTATAAAATATAAAAAAAAATATACTCAAACTTAATAAATTTAATATGAATTGTGAAACTTGATTTATTTATATTTTATCCTCAACTTATTAAAAGTGTACCAGAATTTTGATTAAAATAGACAAAATTTTTACAGTTGTAAGTAAACGTTTTCGCCCTTTAAGTATATAATTATACGCAACATGATTACATATACAATTCCGTTTTTCTTTTTGACCTTTTTAAACCCTCCATCCCATAGTGCAGGAGGGTATATTCACTTTGTCAAATGTTTGTAATTCTTTTAAAAAAATTCTGGGACCCCATAAACTATATATATTCTTGATCAGCATGAATAGAGAAGTCGATATAGCCATGTCCGTCTGTCCGTCCGTCTGTCTGTGGAAACACAAAATACTCCGACAATACAGAAGAGGTACTGCTAATTTTCTGTCAAATTGTTTGTTGATATCATGAGCACTTTTCTAGTGAAAATGATCAAAATCGGTTAACGCGTTCAAAAGTTATGAGTGAAAATGTGGGAAGACCTCTAAAAATTTTGAAGCAAATTTTAAATTATACTATTTATTTCATCATACATACATACATACGTACATTCAATGCTTATACACAAGAATATACGCAAGCAGGGATGGCTGTCAATATCGCTGAAATACCGTCCCAGATTCTAACACCTTTCAACTGACTATCGTTATCGCTTAAATACCGTTACCGATATTCTTGAAATACCGTTATCCGTAAAATACCGTTGCCTTAAAATACCGTTACCGAAAAAATCTAACAAGATCTGAACAAAAAAACTTCTGTAAATAGATATATTTTCCCAAAGTATGATCATAAACTAGACAGTCATTTAAACTCGGGCATAATGTGGTTAAAAATTGTGGTGTGCATTAACATTACCTGAATAACTAAAATAACGTTATCCTTAAAATGCCGTTACCAAAATAATTGAAAAATCTTTTTCCCTAAAATAAAGTTACCGAAATATCTAAAATATCGTTACCGCTAAAATACCGTTAGCGAAATAAATAAACTACCGTTAACGCTAAAATACCGTTAACGCTAAAATCCCGTTACCGAAATAACTGAAGTATAGTTTACCCTAAAATACCGTTACCGAAATGAAAGAAAATAGCGTTACTACGACCAATAACCATATAGAATCGGTTACCATCCATGGTCATGATCAACACTTAAAAACAAAAAAAAAACCCACAAAATATTGTTGTCGTTTTTTTGTTTTGTTTGTAATACAGTATGTATGTACGTATGAATTAGTAGTAATCGCATGCAGAGTTGCCAGGTTTGACGATTTGTCGTCATTTTGATGATATTTAATACCCAAAATAACTAAATAACTATTTGACGACTTTTGCTTCCAAAATGACGATTTTTTGACAGTAATTTAATATGTCAGCAAGATCTACTTATTTATCATTCTCATAAAATCGCCGGCTCGATTATTAAATTTATATTATTTCGTTAAAAATTGAAACCAAAAACATTGTTTTTTGATCGATAGCTAGCTTTTATATGCTAATATGATGTGAAATACAATTTTGCAAATCCTAGAATTGAATAAAACTTAATCCAAACCGCATTTATTTTTTTATAAATTCATTTGATCTTTTCCATAATCACCAGTTGATTTTTTTTTAATATTTAAAACAAGCTATTTTATCTAATTTAATAATTCCTACAAATTTTCTGTTCGTTCACTTTTTTGTAAATTTGTCTTACTATTTGAAATTTTGTTACTGAGTAGTTTTTACTGAACTTTACAGGAAAAGTAATCGAACAGACTTATTGTTAAAGAATTTCCAAATTTTGTAAAAGAATTTAATATTTAACAAATTGTGCCACTGAAATGTTGTTCACAGAATTATGCAGATATAAGTGATTAACAGTTCAAGTGGTAAAATTTGTTTGATTTAAAGTTGTATTTATTTGATCTTTCAACATTATATTTTTGTTATTTTATTAATTAATAATCATATAATTACAAGTTATATACTATTACCCTAACCGAGCACTAGCTACTATGGCCTTCGGCGCGTTGTAGCGAAAACAGATCAGTGCCTCTGGTGGGAATCGAACCCACGACCCCGGCACTGATAAGCCAGCACGCTACCAACTAGCCTACTGGGGCAAACTGTTTCAACATTTTATAAACATGAATATCGTTGTAAAATATAATGATTTTCGAAGTTTAAACCAAAGAGAAGTGTCAAAAATCATGTTATATTACAACGATAACACGTTAACATTTGAAATGTGAATAACATTATTGTATTTTATTTTTTATTAAAACTTTATCACACTTTTAACAAATATATTTTATTTTGACGATTTTTCAAAATATGATGACGATTTTGACGATTTTTTCTAGAAAATTTGTCGTTTTTATGCTTTGCAAACCTGGCAACACTGGTTATGAGTGCAAATGCGAGAAGTATGCTTTTGTTTTCCATATACCAGGCTTGCCATATACCTTTTTTGTTAACCCCAACAAATCAAAAAATCACCAATTAGAAAAAAGATAGAACAAAATAGTTTAGTTAAAATTCTTTATTTATTTGACTGCACTAACCGAAGTTGCCAGACACAATAATCGTTATCAGATCAAAAAAATATCCAGGAACAAAATCCCCGAATCCAACAATGTAAATTTATAACTTTTTTTCGTACACTATTTTTACTTATTTTCATTCTCAACCTTTAATAAATTTGCAAGGAAATCTTACACTCTAATTACATTTATTAAAAACCCCATTAAATTTAAAGGACATTCACTTTCAGAACTTTTTTATTTAAGACATATAAGGTGCATACTTCATCTTAAAATCTTTTGATTATATGCATTTGTTTTTCTTAAAAGCCCTAATTTTTATTTGATACATACAAAAATAATCTAAATTAAAGTATTGATGTTTAAAAACCAATCGAATTTTGGGAAAATTTCTTAGGGTTCTTATTCTAGGAGTCGTAAACGAGAATTGCACAAGCAACTGAGCTGAAAAACAATAATTTGAAATACCAGTTTCTTTAATTTTTTGTGTCTCGAAAACACCCTAAACACTCGAAAGATTTTCTTTTATAATTTTTGACAAACTTAGTTTCATCACACTTTCCGTTTTACATATGTGATGTATAGTATAAACACATGTGTTGTAATGTAAACTGGCATTTCATAATTATTTCATTATGTATGTCTCCGCAAGCGTATTTTTGTTCCCTTAAATTTATCTAAAATTCTGATTATTCGAAACTGTTTTTGGCAAAATTTCAGTTTATGGGGGACACCCCTGGAAAAAAAAAAAAAAAATGCCACGCCCCCTTAAATGACCCCAGGAGTGCGAAAATCATAATGAATAAGGGGGCTCACGCCCCCTATGGGCGTGGCAGTCGAAAAACGACCCGGCCCACCTACGTAGACAATATGGGTATCAAATGAAAGCTAATGTCTTCACGATTCCAAAAATAGCCGTAGTTGCCAGATCGGGCGATTTTTGTAGCCGATATGGCCATTTTGCCAAAATTTGGGGTGGGGGAAATTTTTTTTTTCCTTTTTTTTTGCTTATATTTTGTTAAAATCAAACAAAATGAGCATTTTGTGCGAAAAGATTACTATAAACTGAAATTTTGCCAAGCTTCTGATTGGTTAATGAAAATTTGTTATACTGGCTTCGCTTAGTAAAGTTTTTCTGCGTGACCGGCCTACGGCCGGGCTTAGGGGTTTTTAACTCCAGTATGTCTTAATTCTAGACGGCGGGGATCTCGAGTGCTCGGCCTCTGGCCGAGCTAAAAAGAAATAAACAAAAAAAAGTCCTTCCCCCATTTTATAAAAATTAACATATCTTCCTCAAATTCTGGACGATCTGGCAACTACGGGTATTTTTGGAATCGTGAAGACATTTCCTTTCATTTGATACCAATATTGCCTAAGTAGGTGGCATGGGTCGTTTTTCACCCCCGCCCCTATTTAACAAAAATGGCCGTATCGGCTGCAAAAACCGCCCGATCTGGCAACTATGGCTATTTTTGGAATCGTGAAGACATTAGCTTTCATTTGATACCCATATTGTCTACGTAGGTGGGCCGGGTCGTTTTTCGACTGCCACGCCCATAGGGGGCGTGAGCCCCCTTATTCATTATGATTTTCGTGCTCCTGGGAACATTCTGAAGGTTATGGCATATTCAGATTTTTTCTCTAGGGGTGTCCCCCATAAACTGAAATTCAGCCCTCAATTTTGCTTTATGTATGAAAAACAGATACAAAAGTCTTCCATGGTTGATTTTTTTTATATGTCTTGTACTTTTTAGTATCATTTTTATCTTCTCTACTACATCTTGACATGCCGCGACATCTACTTCATTCTGCGTATATCTTTCAATCTGGTTGCCGTCCACACTATTAATGTGCTTATCAGCACAATTTTTTTTAGCAAAATTAATTAGTAAAACATTAGTATATTAGTAAAGCATTAGTATAAAACAGTTAAGTGCTGAATAAGTATAACAACAATTTTAGCTGAAAACACGATTTTAGCAAAAAATTTTGCTAAAAAATAGTATACCTGATTTACAAGACGTTTTACTAACTTTTCTACTAACTTATTTTTTTGAGTGTAGCATTTGCTAACTTTTATTTGTGTTTTGTAATTAAAAAAAATGTAATTGTAAAATATTTGTTATAAATGTAAATAATTCTTTAAATTTACAGTTAAATTTAAATTTAATTATTATACTGTCCATTCAAAATGTATATTTTTGTGAAAATCAAAAAAGAAAAAAAAATAATATTATTTTTTTGGACTTATAGTTGTACTTCATATGAGTATATCTACAAATGTAATTTTTAAACAGTCATCAAATTTGCTTATTGTCTTAATGTATAGTAATGTATGTATTGCAGTTAAAATAAAAAAAAAAAAAAAAAAATTTTCCTCTTCTTTCAATCTGGTTGTCGTCCACACTATTAATATGCTTATCATCACAATATTTTTTAGCAAAATTAATTAGTAAAACATTAGTATATTAGTAAAGCATTAGTATAAAACAGTTAAGTGCTGAATAAGTATAACAAAAATTTTAGCTGAAAACACGATTTTAGCAAAAAATTTGCTAAAAAATAGTATACCTGATTTACAAGAGGTTTTACTAACTTTTGTACTAACTTAATTTTTTGAGTGTACTGCAAACGAAAATCCTGACAAAAACCAGGTGCTTTAAAACAAAAAAAAAATTCCAATCCACCTCCAATAATGATATCAGGAATAACTGATTACAACAAGCTATATTCTGACATAAAAGAATTAGCTAAACAATCTTTTACGATTAGACTGGTAAGAAATGGTACTTATAAGATTAATACAAAAGGTAGCACCGACTATAGGGCCATGACTGCAAATTTAAATAAAGAAATTTGTCATGGTTTACTTTGAAGACAAACAAACACGCCCAATCAGGGTACTAGTAAAAAACCTTCATCACTCATGTGATCCAAAACTAATTGTGGAAGATTTAATAAATCAAGGTTTTAAAGCAAGCAAAGCCCTACCTAAACTTAAATGGCAATCAAAGAGCTTTTAGATATGTTCTATTTGTATTTTGATTCTTCAGAAAATATAAATAAAATATACGGTATAAAAACAATTCTTGCTTCAATAGTGAAAATAGAGTCTATTGCAAATTCAAAAAAGATTCCGCAATGTAAAAACTGTCAAGGCTACGAGCACACAAAAAACTATTGCTCCAAACCAGCTAGATGTGTTAAATGTGCAGGCAAGCACAATACAACTTCATGCGAAAAACCAGCAAATCAACCCCCTAAATGTGTCAAGAATATTTGAATAAGAGGATTAGCCAAATGGAAATTTGGATGAGGTAAACGAAATTTCAAGATTAGAAGTTGATGTTGCCACTTGTTCGGTTATGGTGGTTGCTGGTTGAGGTGAGCGAATATTGTTGGATGAGGTAAGAATATGAGAATTTTAGCAAATAGACTCTCAACTCAATTATTGTTGATTGATTGTATATTTTTAATTATTGGCACTGCAGTTGCGTTCTTGCTTCGGTGAGGATAGTACATATATGATTTTATGCGGATGCGCGTGTTTTTTTTTTGTTCTCATAATGAAAAAGAAAATACGTATTTTATTAATAGTATTTATTTATATGAATGAAAATTATTTTCACAATATTTTTATATTATAATAAATATATTTATTTTCAAATTATATTAAAATTGTTTTTTTTTGTTAATTATAAAAATTTTTTCTTCTTTTTTTTTGTTAATTATAAAAATTTATTTTTAAATAAATGTATTGTTTTTTGTAATTTATTTTTAAAGAAAAAAAACCAATTAATGAAATAAAAAAAATTTTTTAATAATAAATTATTGTTTTTTAATTGTTTAATAAAAAAATGAAAAAAATATATATTTTTTGTTAATTATAAAAATTGATTCTTCTTTTTTTTCAGATAATAAAAATTCCTTTTAAATATATATATATGTTTGTATTGTTTTATTAAATTAAATTTATTTTGTAAGAAAAAAAACCAATTAATGAAATAATACAAAAAATAATAAAAATAAAATAAATAATAAAAAAAAAAATATTAAAAATTTTGGATTTGAACTTGGGTCAAAGGTTTTGAAGACCGAAGTCTTCACACTGCGCCAAATAGCCACAACGTCATCGATGCATTATATGTCAGCATAACATATGAAATTTCTACTGACATGTTGAAGGCAAGAATATTTGTTTATTGTCGTCTTTTGATTGGCAAAATGTTGGTATGTCAAGGCAATAATAAGTCGATGTGGTGTGTGTGTTATTTTTATTGTAATATAAGGTGATGCACTTTACAGCCGTTTAATAGCTGAGTGGTCTAAGCAGATGTGGTATTAGGGTGTTTTGTTTTTTGCAAGGTAAGGTGATCGAATCTTGTTTGAGATTTTTGAAATAATTTTTTGGTATTAACATGAAAATGGAAAAAATATGTGTATATGAGAAACGCACACACATCCGCCGCATACATGCAAATAAAAATATTGTAAAATGTTTTCTGTTTTTATATTTCTAATTTCTATAATTTTCATCAGCAAAAACGAGAAAAAAAATTTGCAAACGAGAAAAAAAATCTTCATTCATACACATGAAAGAGACATGCGCATGCTTAAAAACAAAAAAAAACATCAAAATAGAAAAAATATGTGTTATGAGATCATATTTCTTTCTATAATTTTCGTTGCTGTGGACAAACGAAGAAAAAAATCTTCATTCATACATATTTTTTGTTTTTAGCTATGAAATTTTTATAAAAAAATATAAAATTCATTAATTTCGTCTTTTTTAATTTCTTTTTAATTAAATTTAAATTTTTTAATTTCTTTGCTAATGTAATATATTGCCGTCGCGTCGGCAAAACATTTTTCGTTATTACAACGGAAATAAATTAATGTACATGCAAAGAATGTACGCACAAGCAGTGTTTGTACTTTCACTAACAGGCATAAGAAAGCAATTTACATGGTGCTTGAAATATACCAATATCATTCTAGTGTTTTTGTTTGATGTTTCATAAAATTAGTTTTTGTAATTGCAAAATTTTTTTTTTAATTTTCAATTAAAGTAAATATATGTTATATTATTATAAAAAAAAAAAAAAAATTTTAATTATTTCAATAAATTTTTATGATATTTCTCCGTATTTTTTAACATGATTTTCCAAATTTTCACACTTAATTAGGTATAAAATTTTTTTCTTCTTTTTTTTCAGATAATAAAAATTACTTTTTAAATATATACCTACCTACCTACATATTTTGTGTTAATTATAAAAATTTTTTCTTCTTTAAATGATTAAAAAAAAAATAATTTTTAAATAATTGCAAATAAAAATATTGTAAAAATGTTTCTTCGCGTATTTCTATAAAATAAAATAAATTTAGAAAAAATTTAAGAATTTAGAACATATAAAACCTTTAGAACAAATAAAAACCAAAAATCAAAGTTTAAAAGAAAAAAACGTCGAAAATGATAAAAATGTTTGATAAAAAAAAAAACAAAAATTTACTTTATTTTTTCGCATAACAAAGTTTCGAAAAATTAAAGAAATAATTTAAGAAATTGAACTAAAATTAAAGAATTTTAGAGAGAACATTATAAAAATATGTTTGATAAAACAAAAAAAAACCAAAATTTACTTTATTTTTTCGCAAAACAAAGAGTATATACAAATAGAGAGATTACACTTCCCACACCTCTCAGCAACAAAATACTGAACTCGGGCAAGGAAATGAAAAAAGAAAACTTTACATTAAAAACTGATTGCAAGATGTTGATAAAAAATTGTTGCCTAAAACACTCACTTTTATTTCGCTTATACTTTGTTATTTTCTATTAAAAATTTGTATATTTTAATTTTATCATGCTGATTTTATTATTAATATATGAAATAAATAAATTTTTTATTAAATTATTATTTAAAAATATGATAAAATTTAAATTAAACTTTTGTATTTCTAAAGCATGTTTTCATTTGCTCGGTGCGAATTTACGAACAAATAAAAATAGAGCATATTGAGTGACACCGAGTAATATGGAAACCCAGAGCTATGGGTTTCCATAAATACATACATACGCACAATTTATAAAAACCTACATACATATTACAAGACAAAATAAAAACCACCCCCATATTACATATTATTCTTTGTTTTTTCTTGTATTTGATTTTGTACGTATTGATTATGACCATGGATGGTAACCGTTTCGGTGCGGGTTTGGGCACCCGTAACGCTATTTTCCTTATTTCAGTAAAGAGTTAAGATGGCTATTTCAGTTATTTCGGTAACGGGTTCTTAGCGTCAACGGTATGTTACTTATTTCTATAACGGTATTTAAGATATTTCGGTATCGGTTTTTTTTGGGGTAATGATTTTTCACTTATTTCGGCAACGGTATTTTAATGGTAACGTTATTTCAGTTATTCAGGTAATGTTAATGCACGCTGCCTTTTTTAGCCCCATTATGCCCGAGAGGTAATGATAAAACTTTGGGAAAATATATCTATTTACAGGAATTTTCTTTCAGCGATTACGCCTGCCATCCATGATTGGGTATATTTTTGTGTCTTTCATTGCATGTGAAGATTTTTTTCTTCGTTGTCCACAGCAACGAAAATTATAGAAATTCGTCAAGAATAAAAGTTATAATAACATATAATGCTTTCATGATGTTGTGGCTGTTTGGCGCAGTGTGAAGACTTCGGTCTTGAAAACTGTTTCACGCAAGTTCAAATCCACAAATCCAAAATTTTTAATATTTTTTTTTTATTATTTATTTTATTTTTATTATTTATTTTATTTTATTATTTTTTGTATTATTTCATTAATTGGTTTTTTTTTCTTACAAAATAAATTTAATTTAATAAAACAATACAAACATATATATATATTTAAAAGGAATTTTTTATTATCTGAAAAAAAAGAAGAATCAATTTTATAATTAACAAAAAATATATATTTTTTCATTTTTTTATTAAACAATTAAAAAACAATAATTTATTATTAAAAAATTTTTTTTATTTCATTAATTGGTTTTTTTTCTTTAAAAATAAATTACAAAAAACAATACATTTATTTAAAAATAAATTTTTATAATTAACAAAAAAAAGAAGAAAAAATTTTTATAATTAACAAAAAAAAACAATTTTAATATAATTTGAAAATAAATATATTTTATTATAATATAAAAATATTGTGAAAATAATTTTCATTCATATAAATAAATACTATTAATAATATACGTATTTTCTTTTTCATTATGAGAACAAAAAAAAAACACGCGCATCCGCATAAAATCATATATGTACTATCCTCACCGAAGCAAGAACGCAACTGCTGTGCCAATAATTAAAAATATACAATCAATCAACAATAATTGAGTTGAGAGTCTATTTTGCTAAAATTCTCATATTCTTACCTCATCCAACAATATTCGCTCACCTCAACCAGCAACCACCATAACCGAACAAGTGGCAACATCAACTTCTAATCTTGAAATTTCGTTTACCTCATCCAAATTTCCATTTGGCTAATCCTCTTATTCAAATATTCTTGAATGTGTAAACTGTGGAGAGAATCATCCAGCCAGCTATAAAGGGTGTATAGTTGCAAAAGAGTTGCAGAAAATAAAAAATTCATCTAATCGTCAAAAACGAGAACAAATTCAAAAACAAGCCGTTAATACAAGAATATTTGAATAAGAGGATTAGCCAAATGGAAATTTGGATGAGGTAAACGAAATTTCAAGATTAGAAGTTGATGTTGCCACTTGTTCGGTTATGGTGGTTGCTGGTTGAGGTGAGCGAATATTGTTGGATGAGGTAAGAATATGAGAATTTTAGCAAAATAGACTCTCAACTCAATTATTGTTGATTGATTGTATATTTTTAATTATTGGCACAGCAGTTGCGTTCTTGCTTCGGTGAGGATAGTACATATATGATTTTATGCGGATGCGCGTGTTTTTTTTTTTGTTCTCATAATGAAAAGAAAATACGTATATTATTAATAGTATTTATTTATATGAATGAAAATTATTTTCACAATATTTTTATATTATAATAAAATATATTTATTTTCAAATTATATTAAAATTGTTTTTTTTTTGTTAATTATAAAAATTTTTTCTTCTTTTTTTTTGTTAATTATAAAAATTTATTTTTAAATAAATGTATTGTTTTTTTGTAATTTATTTTTAAAGAAAAAAAACCAATTAATGAAATAAAAAAATTTTTTAATAATAAATTATTGTTTTTTAATTGTTTAATAAAAAAATGAAAAAATATATATTTTTTGTTAATTATAAAAATTGATTCTTCTTTTTTTTCAGATAATAAAAAATTCCTTTTAAATATATATATATGTTTGTATTGTTTTATTAAATTAAATTTATTTTGTAAGAAAAAAACCAATTAATGAAATAATACAAAAAATAATAAAATAAAATAAATAATAAAAATAAAATAAATAATAAAAAAAAAATATTAAAAATTTTGGATTTGTGGATTTGAACTTGCGTGAAACAGTTTTCAAGACCGAAGTCTTCACACTGCGCCAAACAGCCACAACATCATGAAAGCATTATATGTTATTATAACTTTTATTCTTGACGAATTTCTATAATTTTCGTTGCTGTGGACAACGAAGAAAAAATCTTCACATGCAATGAAAGACACAAAAATATACCCAATCATGGATGGCAGGCGTAATCGCTGAAAGAAAATTCCTGTAAATAGATATATTTTCCCAAAGTTTTATCATTACCTCTCGGGCATAATGGGGCTAAAAAAGGCAGCGTGCATTAACATTACCTGAATAACTGAAATAACGTTACCATTAAAATACCGTTGCCGAAATAAGTGAAAAATCATTACCCCAAAAAAACCGATACCGAAATATCTTAAATACCGTTATAGAAATAAGTAACATACCGTTGACGCTAAGAACCCGTTACCGAAATAACTGAAATAGCCATCTTAACTCTTTACTGAAATAAAGGAAAATAGCGTTACGGGTGCCCAAACCCGCACCGAAACGGTTACCATCCATGGTCATAATCAATACGTACAAAATCAAATACAAGAAAAAACAAAGAATAATATGTAATATGGGGGTGGTTTTTATTTTGTCTTGTAATATGTATGTAGGTTTTTATAAATTGTGCGTATGTATGTATTTATGGAAACCCATAGCTCTGGGTTTCCATATTACTCGGTGTCACTCAATATGCTCTATTTTTATTTGTTCGTAAATTCGCACCGAGCAAATGAAAACATGCTTTAGAAATACAAAAGTTTAATTTAAATTTTATCATATTTTTAAATAATAATTTAATAAAAAATTTATTTATTTCATATATTAATAATAAATCAGCATGATAAAATTAAAATATACAAATTTTTAATAGAAAATAACAAAGTATAAGCGAAATAAAAGTGAGTGTTTTAGGCAACAATTTTTTATCAACATCTTGCAATCAGTTTTTAATGTAAAGTTTTCTTTTTTCATTTCCTTGCCCGAGTTCAGTATTTTGTTGCTGAGAGGTGTGGGAAGTGTAATCTCTCTATTTGTATATACTCTTTGTTTTGCGAAAAAATAAAGTAAATTTTGGTTTTTTTTTTGTTTTATCAAACATATTTTTATAATGTTCTCTCTAAAATTCTTTAATTTTAGTTCAATTTCTTAAATTATTTCTTTAATTTTTCGAAACTTTGTTATGCGAAAAAATAAAGTAAATTTTTGTTTTTTTTTTATCAAACATTTTTATCATTTTCGACGTTTTTTTCTTTTAAACTTTTGATTTTTGGTTTTATTTGTTCTAAAGGTTTTATATGTTCTAAATTCTTAAATTTTTTCTAAATTTATTTTATTTTATAGAAATACGCGAAGAGAAACATTTTTACAATATTTTTATTTGCAATTATTTAAAAATTATTTTTTTTTTAATCATTTAAAGAAGAAAAATTTTTATAATTAACACAAAATATGTAGGTAGGTAGGTATATATTTAAAAAGTAATTTTTATTATCTGAAAAAAAGAAGAAAAAATTTTATACCTAATTAAGTGTGAAAATTTGGAAAATCATGTTAAAAATACGGAGAAATATCATAAAAATTTATTGAAATAATTAAAATTTTTTTTTTTTTTTTTTATAATAATATAACATATATTTACTTTAATTGAAAATTAAAAAAAAAATTTTGCAATTACAAAAACTAATTTTATGAAACATCAAACAAAAAACACTAGAATGATATTGGTATATTTCAAGCACCATGTAAATTGCTTTCTTATGCCTGTTAGTGAAAGTACAAACACTGCTTGTGCGTACATTCTTTGCATGTACATTAATTTATTTCCGTTGTAATAACGAAAATGTTTTGCCGACGCGACGGCAATATATTACATTAGCAAAGAAATTAAAAAATTTAAATTTAATTAAAAAGAAATTAAAAAAGACGAAATTAATGAATTTATATTTTTTTATAAAAATTTCATAGCTAAAAACAAAAAATATGTATGAATGAAGATTTTTTTTCTTCGTTTGTCCACAGCAACGAAAATTATAGAAAGAAATATGATCTCATAACACATATTTTTTCTATTTTGATGTTTTTTTTTGTTTTTTAAGCATGCGCATGTCTCTTTCATGTGTATGAATGAAGATTTTTTTTCTCGTTTGCAAATTTTTTTTCTCGTTTTTGCTGATGAAAATTATAGAAATTAGAAATATTAAAAACAGAAAACATTTTTACAATATTTTTATTTGCATGTATGCGGCGGATGTGTGTGCGTTTCTCATATACACATATTTTTTCCATTTTCATGTTAATACCAAAAAATTATTTCAAAAATCTCAAACAAGATTCGATCACCTACCTTGCAAAAAACAAAACACCCTAATACCACATCTGCTTAGACCACTCAGCTATTAAACGGCTGTAAAGTGCATCACCTTATATTACAATAAAAATAACACACACACCACATCGACTTATATTGCCTTGACATACCAACATTTTGCCAATCAAAGACGACAATAAACAAATATTCTTGCCTTCAACATGTCAGTAGAAATTTCATATGTTATGCTGACATATAATGATCGATGACGTTGTGGCTATTTGGCGCAGTGTGAAGACTTCGGTCTTCAAAACCTTTTGACCCAAGTTCAAATCCAAAATTTTTTAATATTTTTTTTTTATTATTTATTTTATTTTTATTATTTTTTGTATTATTTCATTAATTGGTTTTTTTTCTTACAAAATAAATTTAATTTAATAAAACAATACAAACATATATATATATTTAAAAGGAATTTTTATTATCTGAAAAAAAGAAGAATCAATTTTTATAATTAACAAAAAATATATATTTTTTTCATTTTTTTATTAACAATTAAAAAACAATAATTTATTATTAAAAAATTTTTTTTATTTCATTAATTGGTTTTTTTTTCTTAAAAATAAATTACAAAAAACAATACATTTATTAAAAATAAATTTTTATAATTAACAAAAAAAAAGAAGAAAAAATTTTATAATTAACAAAAAAAAACAATTTTAATATAATTTGAAAATAAATATATTTTATTATAATATAAAAATATTGTGAAAATAATTTTCATTCATATAAATAAATACTATTAATAAAATACGTATTTTCTTTTTCATTATGAGAACAAAAAAAAACACGCGCATCCGCATAAAATCATATATGTACTATCCTCACCGAAGCAAGAACGCAACTGCAGTGCCAATAATTAAAAATATACAATCAATCAACAATAATTGAGTTGAGAGTCTATTTTGCTAAAATTCTCATATTTCTTACCTCATCCAACAATATTCGCTCACCTCAACCAGCAACCACCATAACCGAACAAGTGGCAACATCAACTTCTAATCTTGAAATTTCGTTTACCTCATCCAAATTCCATTTGGCTAATCCTCTTATTCAAATATTCTTGGGTGGACATGTGGAATTCTCCAAGATATATTTGTAATAGTTAATTTAGGTTTTTCTGTAGCCAAGATTGAGGTTATCATTCCTTCATCACTTTTAGAACGTAATAATATTAACTCATGTTTGCTATTTAGAATGATTTTATTAAAATCTTCGGCAAATCCCAATAAGCTTTTTAGCGGTACATAAAAGTTAAAGTTTGAATTTGTTAGTGATATGCTATTTCCATTATTCCAACTGGCATTTTGCATCATTTTACTATCCATTGAATTCAATGAAACATAATTTTTTATGGTACTTGTAATACCTAGATGTCGTGTTCGATCAATTTCAACACCGTTAAGTTCATAGCGAATATCATCAATAGACTTGGAATAATGTTACTCTTCATTTTGAAAACATTTGTTATAAAACTATTTTTAGAAGCATCTACGACATTACCCTCAATATAAGATAACTTTCGTTGGGTAGAAGATACAAATCCTGATTTTGAATTGAGATTCGTATTTCATCATTGTTGTTAAATGATTGCAAGTATGGAGTATATGTATGATAATCTTTTTTTATAATACTATCATCCGATACAGGTTTTTCCAATACATCAATAATGGGATTCATTTTAGTTTAAGGTTTAAAGATTTTAGAAACTCTTTGTTTTCAGGGGTAAGCTTTTATATGATTTTATTGCTCTTGATTCTCCAACTGATGGGGATCTAATGTATGGATAATGAGTTACAAAGTTCTTTTTATTGTAAATAATCATTATATTTTTGGCCTCAAATGTATGCGAAGCGTAATTTCTTCCCCACGAAAATTAATTAAATTACCCTCTTGATCAACAATCCTCACGTTAAGCGAACTTATCTCCTTGCAGTTGAGTGGTAAATAGATTAAATTTCTGGGAATCTCATCTATTTTATATCCAGGTGACACTCCTATTCCAAATTCATGAAGAGTGTGAGCATTACTATTGTTAATATATGTGTTGACCACAATGTTGCATTCAATGCGTAATAGGTTAATTTTGAAAATGTTATAGGTTGATCTGAAAGATGTTCTATACCCTCCCCCAAAGTTTTTGCATTGAATCCTAATAGTTTTCCAATTGAGTTTTCTTTATCAAAGTATATCGGATCATGAGAACTATAGATTAGAATTTGCATTGTATTGTTGTTTGCTTCTATTTCTATCGTCTTGCCGGGATTATCTCGTTCATAATCTTCTGTTATAAATTCAACAATGTTCTGAAGTTCATACGATCCAATAGGTAATTCAATAGTGGTATCACCAATATGAACATATTGTTGTATACATCAACATTTGGTATACTATTATATGAATGGAAATCGACTAGTGCAGCTTCATAATCCCCATTAAGTTCTACGGGTGGAAAGTAGTTGGATGATAATTCAGAAGAATTAGCACTCAAGGTTAATGTTACTGACATTTTGAGTATCAAATGTAGAATGAGATAAATAAAACAATGGGATTGTATTTTAAATAAGATTTATTTTTATTAAATATAAAATTATATGTAGATATTATTACAATATTTCATTTTTATTAATCCAAGAATTGTGTTCGTTTGAGAAACCCCAACCACTTAACTAATATCTTATCTCCAGTAGTTTTCAAACTTTTTCAATCAAATAAGTATCAGGATAGTGTGTTGCGGAGAGCTCTTCATCATAAAATCCACCTTTTATTGGATTACCTTGATAATCTTCCAAAATGTATGTTGTGGGGGTATGTATTTTTTATTGATTTGATTTTAAATATTTCTGTCGTCCAATTGGGGGTATATCCTTTTTCGAAAATGTGTTTATATTTACTAATGCGTACATGATTACCAACATGATATTTTGAGGGTGGATGGACTTTTATATGACTGTAAACTGTGTTTAAAATTTTTTTCTCTCGTTTGATTTGCTTACTTCTTGGGGGGCATTTTAATAGTACGATGAACTTTATTGTTGTATACATCAAGTAAATCTTTATATATATCAACCCAGTGATATGATCCATTATAGCTAAACTCTTTCCACATCAAACCCTTCAACGTTCTATTGAAATCGTTCGACAATTGAAGCTTTCATTATACTAAATGTAGAATAATGATTTATTTTATATTTTTTCATTAGCATACTAAGACGCTATTGAAAAA